>CP139501.1:193323199-193349628 GCA_021014915.2 Artemisia tridentata subsp. tridentata
GACGCGTCAGGTTTTAATCTTCTGAAATTTTTGAAAGTTTTTTTTTCATAAAAAGTTTTTATTAAATCTCTAACTTATAAACTCCAGGAATCTGCAAAATTATCATTCCACAAGCATTATATCCTTATATATAGAATTTATACCGCCGATGTTATGCAGGTTTTCGTGTTTGTTTTCTCAGGTTTAACAGGTTATTTTGGACAAGGAAATGTATGTGGAATCAAGCTTATGGCGATGCTTTAGTCTTGGAGCTTCTACATTCTCTTGGAAGAAGATCTAACCATGTTACCACATTATCCACCGAGCGAATCAGGGGAGTATTTGATTTCATTCTTTTACCATGTTACTTTTACATCTTGTTATTTGAACATTGGGACAATGTTCATCTTAAGTGTAAGGGGGGGTAAAATACGATACTTTAGAGAATACAATTGCACTTGATTTTTGTTTGTTTGATGGTAGATGTGTAATAAAACTGAGAGAAATACCTGTTAGGGCAATTTTAGTGCCAAATTTAAAATTTTTTACAACATATAGGAATGAAACTTTGATCTTAATGAGCGTCTCATGGATAGGAGTTATATGACTAGCACAAAAAACCGTACCACTAAAAAATTTTCCACCCCCAAATATGTGAGGTTCGCCCCTAGAATTGGTAGGAAAAGCATTTATGCTATGATGTGTGTACCGGTAGCACTTAGATTCTAGAACTTGCGTTAGGACCATTCCGAGGCCACAAGTGAGACTAAATTCGTGTAGTTAGATTTACTACATGATAAGAGGCATTAGGATTAACCCATTGTTTTACACCTGTGTTTTTGTTATAATTACTTTGGCTACATTGGTCAAGTAATTCTCCCACACCCTTTGCGTTGTACTCATTTTTAGTACACGATACCCCTAGTACACCCCTCAGAGCCTATCTTTTCGTTTCGACCTTTAAGCATTTTACTTAAAGGAAGAATTTGTTTACACCCCACTTAAATATACACCCAAATCGCCTTAGCCTACCTTGTATGCACTCATTTTTAGTGCATTATTGTGACAACATTTGTTTAAACCCCAAGTTAATTATCTAATTGATTACATGGTTGCTAAGTCGAGTCATATCCTTGTACATATTATTTTGGGACGATTGGGACTCATGGGTAAAGTACAAGTGTAATGGAGTAATGGGAAAGAACAACATTATTACCCCCATATGTGCTAAATATTTTAAAAGTACTCCAAGTGTTTCGATTATCTTAATTCGAGTCATTAGAATAATTAATTGTAAAGTTATGTAAAAGTTCAAGTGTAAGGGGAATGCAACGCCCCTATGATGTATTATTTTGGATGGTAGGGCAAGAGTGTATGAAAAAAAAAATCGAAAAAAAAAAATCAAGAAAAATACAAAAAAATGAGAAAAAGAAAAGTAGAAAAAAACATACGGACTACCATCCCGTTTCATTTTATGTTTATTTTATCTTTTTGTTATTTCTTTCATTAGCTTAAGTCGAGTCTAGTCTTGGCTTAGCAACGCCATATTGTACATGTAATTAATCAAGATCTTTAACTCGCCACCAGTAAAATATCCCTTATCCAACAAAACCGTGTTTATCATATCCCTACACCTCACGTTATAACCCATTTAAAAGCCCTCTTTGATAGTTTATCTTAGGTGCTTACGCCTAGTGGAGGAGGTTTTTGATCCTTTCCCAAGCCTATGGTAATCTATTTGCTATGACAGGTAGTGAGAGATATTATCCGTTTTCATTTATGAGATTTATTTTGATGACACCTGAGAGATGTGAGTATCTAAACACTACTTGTGAGGTGCTAGTTTGTAATCTCCGTGCTTATTATGATTGAAGTGGAACGACTATTTGTTGTAATTACTTTTATATTAGCATTAAATGACCCCTAACTTGTATTTTGATTAGAATAAAAGCGCATTTGCTTGAGGACAAGCAAATCTCAAGTGTAAGGGTATTTGATGAAGCGAAAAGTGTACCGCTTTTAGGGGGTCATTTAAGCCCTAAATCGTATTTATTTGATCAAATATTGCCCTAAATCGTTCCTTTTGTCATTTTAGGTACTTTGGAGAAGAAATCTGGAAAAGGAAGCATTTTGGACGTTTTTGGAGCATAAAAGTGAAGAAAACGACAAAGTCTCAAAATCGGCTGGAAAAGTACCTTTGACGGCGTCAAGTATTGCTCATGACGGCGTCATGGTTTGGCAAAAGAGGTGGATATGAAAAATACACATGATAAGCCAGAGAATTTTACAATGGAAAAGGTGACGGCGTCACCCTTTAAGGTGATCAAGGCCATCACGGTTTAACTTAATGAGAGACGGCGTCAAGCCCATTTCTGACGGCGTCAAGCCTTGATAAGCCAGGGAGGATTTTGGACAACTAAAGAGGGACGGCGTCAAGAAGGCCATCCGGGAACCCTAGACACGGCGAGGTGACGGCGTCAAGATCTATAACGTGACGCCGTCAGCCCTTAAACTCTATATATAGTTTTGCAATTTTTTGTCATTAGTGTGCAACTTTGTGAGGAGAAACCCTAAGACGAATTTCTACCATTTTTAAGGGTTTTCATACCCTTGGATCTCCCATGTTTAATTGAAGATAAGTTATCATTTAATCAATCAATATGTCTATGTGTTGTTTGATTATATCTTGTTCTTGTCTTTTGATTAACATGCTAGGCTAGATTTATCTTGTGTTTGCTTAGATCTAATGAAACCTAACTATTGATTATTGGTTATTAGTGTGTTATTAATTGTATTGGATGATTGTTCATCGATGTTAGGCTTAAGAAAACTGGCTAACTTCCTATTCGGTAACTTGCTTGAACGTCTTAAGAAGCATGAACCAATGCGTACTAGGTTTTTATGGTTGTATTTAATGCATGAGCGAATTCTAGTGATCCCATGTTAGGAGCTTCTTAGCCGGCTCGACATAGGAGTGAAGTAGGAGCTTGTAGAGTTGGGGAAGTACGTACGCCACCCCACGATTGGTATTAAGGAATACACCCGTCATCCACGCAATTAATACACACTAATCAACCGGTAAAAGATAGTTAGGGAGTACGGAAATCTAAGTAAACACATTTCTCTCCACATAAGTTTCACGACCTTTTCATTTTCAGTTATTTTATTTTATTTGCATTCGTAGTTATTTGGGTTAGTTGACTAGCAACTAATTCCGCCCACTCCTTCAAACCCGAGATTTTACTTGCTTTCATAAAAATATAAAAATACAAAAAGAACCTTCCCTCACCCTTAGACCTATTAGAATAGTTTTTCAATCCTAACGACACTATTCCCTGTGGAGAACGATCAATCCCCGTACTTACCACTACACTATACTACATCGGTCAGGTACACTGCCTGGTGGGGTTGTAAGCCTCTTGAGATCCCTCGAGAGGTAAAACCTGTTGTAAGGTCGCAAAACCACGCATCAGATCCGAAGAAATATCGGTGCATGATTGGGTCTCTCATGTACTTAACTGCTAGCCGACCCGATATACAATTTGCTGTCTGTTTATTAGCACGGTTTCAGGCAAGGCCTACCGAACTTCACCTCAAAGAGGTTAAACGGATCTTCCGGTACCTTCGAAGAACCATTAACATGGGACTTTGGTATCCGAAGGATTCGGAGTTCAATCTAACAGCCTTTGCAGATGTCGATCATGCTGGTTGTCAAGTCACTGCAAAGAGTACATCCGGAGGAGCACAATTTCTAGGAGAGAAGCTAGTAGGCTGGTCATCAAGGAAACAAGACTGCACAGCGCTTTCAACCGCAGAAGCCGAGTATGTGTCTCTATCTGCGTGTTGTGCCCAAGTTCTATGGATGAGGACACAACTCACAGATTATGGCTACTCTTTCGATCACATACGTATGTATTGTGACTCAAAAGTGCCATAGCCATCTCGTGCAATCCAGTTCAGCACTCCAAGACCAAGCATATTAGAGTCCGCTACCACTTTATCAAGGAACACGTCGAAGAGGGTACTGTTGAATTATTTTTCGTAAAGACTGAATAGCAACTTGCCGATCTATTTACTAAGGCCCTCCCAAAAGAGCGGTTTGAATACTTAGTTCGTCGAATTGGAATGCGAAGCCTAACTCCCGAAGAGTTAGAAAGTCTTCTCGAATCTTCTTGAATTTATTTCCAAAAGCTTCGCATGTAAATACTTTTGAAAAACAAAATACAAAATTTGAAAAACCAACAAAAACAAAATATAAAAATATAAAATTTCAAAAAGACATAAAAAATATAAAATACAAAATTCAAAAATATTCTTCTCACGACATGTCTCTTGTATAAATCAATATTCTGTACGTACCTAGAAATGTCATTTAACAATGATACGGGCATGTACAGATGCTTGAGCGAGAGTTCATTTAAACAAATTCTAAAACATGTCGTTCTCAAAACTTTCTTCTTTACGGCTTTCGTGCATTTCAGTACGAAACCCGAGCTACAATGATGACTTCTGATTATTTCTGATCAGGACTCGCATTGTTAATGGCAAAACAAAAACAAATCTTGAGCACATGATCAAGATTTTTCAAAATCTTTCTCAAATTCTGTGCTCAAGAGAACTCCCTCTATACCCTTAAATGAATTTTAAACTCAAATGTTTAAAAAATATGCTTTATTTAAGGGGGAGTATAAACTTTAAGATTTAAGATCATTTGAGGACCAAACTTTTTTTACATACCAAGGGACTAATCTCCACCATTCATCTTCCCTCCATCTTTATTTGATCTAATGGATGAGATTAATCCCAACAATTTAAAAAACCCACTTTCATCATTTTTTTTCAAATATTAATATCTTTCAAACCGTTAATCGTTAAGCGAAAAAAAATATACCATTACGACGAGCATTTAATTATCTTTCAATAGATAGGCACTTTGATATATTTTCGACAAAATTTTTTTTTTCGTTTTTTTCACGTTTTTTTTCATGGCCGAAAAAATCATATATGATATATCATATATGATATTACATATCATATATGATATCTAATATCATATCATATATGATATATCATATATGATTTTTTCGGCCACGAAAAAAAACGTGAAAAAAACGATTTTTTTTTTTTTTGTCGAAAGTATATTAAAGTGCCCGTCTATAGAAAGATAATTAAATGCTCGTCGCGATGGTGTAATTATTTTCGCTTAACGATTAACGGTTTAAGAGATAATTAAATTATAAAAAATGGGTGAAATATTAAAATGCTTTTAATCTCAACCATTGATTTATTTTTAGATGGATGGTGGGGATGAGTCCCTTGGTATGTGAGGAATCTTTGGTTTGTAGAATAACTCGACTCAAACTTTAAAATACAAAATGTTCCATCTTCATGCTAAACTCCGTCTCTCTCCAAAACGCTTTCATTTTAATCAAGTTAAAATCAAAAATATCTCTACATGCTATTTTTGAGGGGGAGAAAAAGTATAAGGAGAGAGGACGTGATTAAAATGTGATCAAAGTTCGTGGAATCTCAAAGCATGCTCAACAGACAGACTCAGTTCTAACCCTCGAATTGACGAAACTTAATGTCCGTTATCGAAAAGACTTGTCCGGGACGGGTAATAATTTCAAGCTGGTTTTCCAGTGATGTAAGCGTGTCTCGCAAAGGACTTGTCTGAGTAGAATGTACCAATTCAAGAGATGATCATTAAATATGACCAGGACGGGTAATAATTTCAAGCTAGTCTAACTAGTGATGTAAGCGTGTCTCACGAAGGTCATGTTCATTGAAAATCGATCAATTCAAAAATGTGAGAACTCTACCTAACATGTGCAATTTTTGATTAAAATGCATGAGCACATGTGAAGGGGGGGTATTTCAAAATTATAAAAACTCTCAAAGTGCTAACTAAATGTGTTTATTCATAAACACTTTGAGAGATTTTCAAAAGGTTTTATGGCAAATCTAGGATAGTCATGGTGTTATAAGGTGACTAAGGTTAGGGAAAACCGTCCTATGATCCGCCAGAGCCGGAGGGATCTACCCAAGGACAATTCCAATAGATTTGAATTAGAAGTCCTTAGGTAAGATTGAAAAAAGTAGTAAATGAGAAAGGGAAAGAAGGGTTTGAAGAATTAAAAAGAAAAGTTGAATGAAAGGGTGAAAAGAAATAGCCCTCCATGAAAACTTAGGGCAGAAACCGGGTCAATACATCTGCTATCGGTATTCACTAAGGTGATACTGATATTGAAGACAAGACGTCATGGACCCAGTGACGCGTTGCACCACCCCTCCTAGCCACTCAGATATCTCTTAAAAGATATTTGTTTCATTTCTCACGGAGAACACTACATAATCTATCGGCCTCTCATTCCGAGATGTGTTGATATTGAAAAGGTGGCACTCTGCTCCATGCCTCCGACTACTAAAAACCAAAACGCACTTTATAGAGTCTAGAGCCATGAGATTCATCAAAAATCTCTTAGGACACACTTCCATAAGAATACCGTTGTGTTCACCAAAAAGGACACAAGGTGTACAAGAGTCTTAATGAGATCCAAGGATCTTGCCATTTACATCAATGATGGTTACGTGCTTCAAACGGTCTACAGTCGTGGGGTGATCTCCAGCGACTCACTGAATCGTGGGTGCACTTCGGTGTGTCCGTGTAAGCCCTCTCGGGGGTATCCGGTTCAGAACGGCCTGGGGGAGATTAGAGAAAGTCTACACACTATGCTGTTGAGATCTCGAAGTCCTAACCCATAAGCGCTGGATGATTAATACTAACAGTTTTATGCAGCTACCCTAAACATCCATTAACCATCATCCCATTCATCAATCATCTTCACCTCATCATACTCATACGTATGAAGAACATTCCTCATCAAAGCTCAAGTGTTAAAAGTTCAAGACAAGGAGATCAAGTTAACGACCAAGTGTAACAACAAAATCAAGAGGCTAATCAAGATGTCAAGGACAAGTTCATATGTCATATGATGAAATATTATGAGGAGATTGTTAGCATAAGGAGAAGAGGTATGAGTATGTTGGAGGACACGACGCATCATCACGAGAAGATTTTGATTAAGGCAAGAACATCCACCAAAGGACGATTACATTGAAGATCACTGTGCATGAAGGAACATTGATGGAAGACAATTCTACAACGACACACAATGATAAAGACGTTGAAGACAAAAGACCATTCACCAGTGCATTATTGAAATGACCATCCCTTAGGGGGAGATTGTTAGCTTTTGTATTTTATAGAAAAGTGATGGTCATCTGTATATGTATTTATGTGTGTGTCGTGTAGAACTAACAACATATGTAAGGCTTGAGTTGGACTAAGTTAGTAAAAGATCTAGTAAAATCAAGGAAAGCCCAAGTCCAACACAAGCCCATCCCAAGGCCTTTTAGGGCAACAAAGGCCATGTCTCTACAATAAATACACACACTCTCCACCTATTTATGTGTGCCTAAAAGTATTGTAAAGGTGAGAGTGTGTGTATGCGTGTGTTTTGTTATCTTGTTCTCTCATGGTAATAGAAGCATTCGACTAAGGTTTTACATCACACGATCCATACCATTCTTCTTATCATCTTTACTTATTGTTGAGTGTCACGGATATAGTATACCTTAGTTTTGTACGTAAGGTTTGATTAGTTTAGTGTTTTACAAAGTAGAAACCAAAATAATTTTTAATGTAAAACAATTCTAAATCGTTTAGTTGTTTAGTCGTGACGAATATTCTATCATAGGCTTGGCAAGTATACGCATCTCCCCCACTAAAGCCAAGGAGTAACAAGTCTAAAGCGGTAAAAATGGTTTGTTGGTTAAGGGTTGATCATCCTTTTTAATCTCTATCGATCTCATATTCCAGAAAAGGCGACAAAATTACAAATACATGATCGAATCCACGACCACGATACTTGCAATTGCTCAATTCCTTAACTCGAATGGGCTAAAGATAGGACCAAGTAATCTTCACCAATAATATTATATCAAAAAGGGCGACAAAATTATAAATACATAGCCGAATCCACGACTACGATACTTAAGATTGCTCAAATCCCTAATCTCAATAAATCAAAGGTTTGGATGAAGAATGATATAGGGTATGGATAATATTTGGGATACAAATTGGTGTAAAATGAAAAATAAACAAAACAGATAAATTAAAATCCTAAGTGTGGTTAATCACTTTCCCAACCATCCCATGAATAAGACTCATATCATTGAATAACTCACGCTTTAACACTTGAAACACACGCTTTAGGTAGACACAAATTATACTCAACAAAATCTCAATCAAAGAATAACCTTAGTTGGCGTTCCCATAACGGCCAACTCCCATTCAATCCATAAATATAATATACAACAACAAATAGTGGTGATATCTCCCACTTAATACAAAACTTTACATAAGTTGGTTAAAACAAACTTCCAACTTTTCATTTTTCTTTTTCTTTTCTATTTTTTTTTTTTTTTTTTTTTTTTTTTTTTTTTTTTTTTGACATCAACATATATGTGTAAAATTTCACAACTTTTCTATCACTATTTTTCCGGATAATTTTTCCATACTCTTCATACTTTCAGAAATAACTGTAATAGTGAAAGTAGCAAACACACGAAAAATAAACTAAAAGTTATACAATATTTACTTTCATACCAATTGCATTGTGCAATTTCCCGACCTAACCAAAGATAATGAATTACGCACGCGAACACAGGTAATGTAAGGAAACACACTTTGCCTAAAGCAATTAACCATGGATTTTAATCTACAGGTAGGCTAAGGTGTAAGGGTGTATCGAAACATTATAACAAAGGTGTAAGAAATGAAAGGAATGACTCTAATGGTTTTTCTAGGGGTATCTTACTCTAAAAGTGAGAGTAAACAAAGGGTTTGTACAGGGGTTAACTAACCAGTGTAGTTAGTTAATATCACATAACATATAAAGGCTATTTGGGTGTAATCCTAGAAATTTACCAATTTAACAAGTCACTCCAATTATATAGATAATACTCATTATGGTTTGGGCTCGAATAGTATACAAGCCAAGTTCTAAAGTTTACAAGTCACCGGCACACTAAAGATTTTAATGTTTTTGAAATAATAGAGTTATGTGTGCGGTTATGTAATTTAGACTTTAAACAAAAACATGCTAAAAAAAATTTTAAATTTTGATATATTAAGCGCATTTTAAGCATATTTTGAAAAAGTTTAGGACAAGTAAGTGTTCTAATTCTCCATTTCCCCCCACTTAAGTTAAACAACGTCCTCGTTGTTTGTGTCAAAGGTTAAAAACTGGAAAATAATAGAATTAGAACAGAAAAACTCCCCTGAGATTTGCTCGGTATGATCCTCCATTATTCGTATAAGAGCAAAATCAACTTTCTTGTGGATGAGAACGTTTAAGCTTTATAGATGATGTATCCACAAAAATGCAGGAATCTATAATACCATTTAGATTTTAACACACCTGAGTTAAGAAGGTTCATACTTGCATAATACATTAGTAGTTAGTAAAAATAAAACCTAAAAAAAAAATTAAACTGTAAATCATCAGGTCAGTCGATACGCCGTATCTTATGGAAGAAGATACGCCGTATCGAGCCTGGAATAAATACGAATCAGAATAAAAGATGCGTCGCATCCTTAACCAGGGATGCGCCGCATTAAATAAACTGACAGAAAGTTTTAAAGTCAAAAATAAAAATGCAGAAAATGAAATAAGATATGACCATTGCAGGTGATGCGTCGCATCTTATGATGGAGATGCGCCGCATCTTCTGCAAGTCTGACAGACTCGACACAAAACAGAAAAGTAAAAAATTTTCCTTCGGGTTGTCTCCCGGTCAGCACTTGTCTTTATTCCAGAGTCTTCAAGTTAGACTCACGTTCAGCTCCTTATTTTGTTCTTGTTACGTGCCATCCTTCTTCTTTCATCCGAAAGATGTTACCGTATAGCTCCGCAACATTTTCTTCCGTTCGACTTAATCAAATATATTCTTTGGTCTTCGTCGCAACATATTCCTCATATGGTCCCAACGAGTATTAGAAGAGAAATTAATGAATTTAGAAACGAATATAAAGAATAAAAATGGCTGATATCTGCGGACGATGCGCCGTATCCAGAAAGTTGGATACGCCGTATCTTATTACGTTAAAATTTAATCAGACTTTTATTCAGAAAACAGATACACCGCTTATGAATTAGAATGCGCCGTATCCAGTTTAAATTATCAAAAATCGATTATATTTATTAAAATTAAATGCGTCGTATTAACAAAAGCTAATGCGTCGTATTTTCGTTACGTTTCAAAATACAAGATTTTTGATTTAGTAGATGCGCCGTATCGATAAAGATCGATGCGTCGCTTCTGTTTAATAATTCGAAAAACTGTTTTTAATTTAAATAGAAAATACGCCGTATCTGTTAAAACAGATGCGTCGTATGGCGTTAGGGTTTAGAAAAATTTCTTATTAAAAACAGAATACGCCGTATCTTGGGGAAAGATGCGTCGTACTCGAATTTATTAAACGCGTTGTATTTTATAAAAATTAAACGCAATACGCCGTATCTTTGAAAACAGATGCGCCGTATCGTTTGTATCAGCACAATACAACGACAGCGGAATGCAGAAAAATAGAGAAAACAGAAAAACAAAAATAAAAACAAACAAAAAGAAACAAAAATTACAGAAAACAAAAACACACAAAAACAGTAAATATGCAAATTATACAATGAATGCAATCTATCTAATATACAACAGGGTTAGTGGTTAGAATCTAAAAAAAAAAAAAAAAAAACTAAAAAGAAAAACCAAATTAAAATACTTAATCAAATTAACAGATAATAACAATTCACTCCCTGGCAGCGGCGCCAAAAACTTGATGCGCGTGATGTGTCGTTGCGGTTTAGCAGTATTAATGCCTACTCAAGTTTTAAATTTATATTTAGCCGACTTATCAATAACACACACACTTAACGAGCAGTGTACCCGGTCAGTATAAATATAATGGTAAGCAGAGTGTCGATCACTAAGAGTGGAACGTATTATCTAGTTATTCTAATCAGTATTTTAATATCCTAAGTTAGTTATACAACCTAATCTAACGCAAGGGGGTTCAGCCTGAGAGACTGGCACAGTTTGGTTATAATTAAATAGAAAACTAAACTAATGAGCACGAATCAGCGATTAGCACACACGTACACAGATAGATACTCGAGACAATAAGAAGACCTGTCCTGATAATTAAATAGCTTGTCACTTGTTTTATTGCTAGTTTTATATGAAGTGTATATAATTAAACCTTTCTCGTTGGCTCTAATCTTATCGGCGAGTAAACCCTTAATGATTACTTATGTCTATCCTACTTTTCTAGAGACGCTAGAATAAATAGGCGAGGAAGGGGCATGGCGACCCAAGCAAGACTCAGCTAGACACAGAGGTTATCAATGCACTAATAAAAGTCACCAAAGACATCAACATATAAACTTTAATTAATGGGAAAGCAATATTAAGGGGAGTGCATGATCTTCCGTAGTCACATGACACAAGCCCATCAATCCTGATGAATTAAAGTGTACTAAAACAATAAAACAAAACTACTTAATGAATTGAATACATGCAGGACCTTCTTACAGCTCTTGTATCTTTGTTTGAGGTGTGTCTTGTGCTGCTTGGTCATCTGAATTCGGCTCTAGGGTTATACAAAAGGTCTAAGGTCTCTTAAATTCGTCTGGCCTTGGGGTATTTATAGTTTCTGTCTGAGGGGTCGATGCGGCGCATTGAGTTGATAGATGCGGCGCATTGACTTAACTTCGCGTAGGGTCCAAGATTAATATATTCTGGAATATTCGTACACCGTCTTCAGATGCGGCGTAACTTGATCTTTGTATGCGGCGCATGTACTTTAGCTGTCTTGGATTGTAACTGGTGAAATCTTGATAGTGATACGCCGTATGTTAGAAGTATATTGCGGCGTATCTGGAGTAGAACGAGCTTGATCTTCTTCTTTGACCAAAGTTTCATATGCGGCGCATGACAGAATTGCATGTGGCGCATTCTTCAAAGTCAGGCAATGGTCTTCGAATTCATCTAAGTATGATATTGCATCGTATTTGTTGAGTGAGATACGGCGCATCTTCTGGATTTCAGTAGACTTTTGACATCTCGCTTGTTTTGCTCCATAATTAGTCCAAAATCGCCAAGTTTCACATAATGCTTGTTTTTACCTGAGAATTACTAAAGTAAACATTAATGTATCGATTCTCATATATAATATAATAAAACAAGTCAAATAAATAGGATAAATGATGATAATAAAATGTACTTATTTGAGTTCATCAGTCATGGACCCAATTCCTATAACCTTGACCGTTTGACCTGAGGAATTGCGATAAAATCCAATTTCGATAGGTTTGACCGTTTGACATGAGGAATTGCGATAAAATCCAATTTCGATAGGTTTGACCGTTTGACCAGAGGAATTGAGATAAAATCCAATTTCGATAGCTTCTTTACAAGAAATCGAATTTCGATATAAGAGAGTTTATCGGAATTGCTTTACAAGCAATTTCGATAAAAAAGGGTTTTTACTTTTTGACCAAAAAATCCGGCGGTTTTTCCGACCAAAAGTTCCGACCATATTTTATGTCCACCTTTTTGCGACCCATATTTGACCAGAATAATCGACCACCATTCACGGTAAAAGGACAAAACAATCTCAAAGAAAACTTGAATATAGAACTGTTACTGGAACTATACCGGTATAGACATGGATTAGAGACTTTTTGACCATATTTTAGATACAATAAACTTGTAATAGAACTGTTTATCGAATGATACGGAAAAAAAATTCCGATGACCGGAAAAAAAATTCCGATGACCAAAAAAAGTGATAAAAACAGCCTAAAACAGTATATTCGAACCACAAAAATCAGTGTGTAACATACCGGCTCATTATATACCAATGTAGATTGGATCTTTGTAGTGATTTTTATGGTTGGGTTGTCTTGTTGGTTGAAGTAAGATGAATAGTCTTCATCTTTTTAGTGAGAAGAAACGTAGAGGAGAAGAGGTGGAGAAAACA
This sequence comes from Artemisia tridentata subsp. tridentata, assembly GCA_021014915.2. Taxonomy (NCBI): domain Eukaryota; kingdom Viridiplantae; phylum Streptophyta; class Magnoliopsida; order Asterales; family Asteraceae; genus Artemisia; species Artemisia tridentata. The sequence continues at coordinate 193,336,281 of CP139501.1, forward strand.
CAAAGTATATACTCCCTCCGTCCCTAAATAAATGTCCACTTGGATTTTTTGAGGTCTTTATTATTCAACTTTGACCATAAATATTTTTGTTTGTGTTATATAATATTTGATGAAAATTATACCAATGAAAATACTTTTAAAACCCAATTCATTCATATATTTTACATCAAGTATTATATAACACAAACAAAAATATTTATGGTCAAAGTTGAATAATAAAGACCGCAAAAAGTCTAAGTGGACATTTATTTAGGGACGGAGGGAGAAAACACAAAGTATATATTAGATTAAAAGAATAAGAATGATACAATGAACACACGCACACACTCCTACCTTTACACCTCTTGAAGCACACAAACTAATGAGGTAGGAGTGGGTATTTATAGGAAATGAGTGATGCCCTAAAGGGCTTTCTATGGGCTTTGGTTGGGCTTTACATGAATTGGACTATTTTAAACAATATATAAACTTAATTACTTACTCCAACCATAAGCCCTATATATCACTATTCTCTTACATAAAATCGACACACTACAAAGTTGATAAAAGGTAAATGACCTATCACTTTATAAATGTTAACATCACCAAATGATGCAAGAGCGACACAAAGCTATCTTTTATGGCTCGAATGTGCGAAAAGAAGTACAATGACTAAAACATAACAAATCAAAAAGTACTTTGGTATTTTAAGCAAACAACCATTCTTTTTTCTAACTGCTTTGATACTGTATACAAATCTACATTCATTGGTTCCTTATCTAAAAGGTTGATTTGCAGATACAATGACTATTTTTTACCTGTTTTGAGATTTTTCGAGGTTCTGCAACAAAAGTATATCCTTTGCAGACCCAAAAAAGAATTCTCCAAAACTATTCAAGTCGAAGATAGTTTTACTTGTGGAGTTGCAGCTGGTCTTTTATCTGCATTGGCATTTCCTCCTCGTGCTGATCTTGTGTGCTTTTTTCTGACATTGAGTGCTGCAGCAGTGAGTGCATCTGATTGAGCATTGTGTGATGCAAATGCTTCACTTTTTTCTAGACGTCTTTAACTTTCTTTCTGTTTTCCAGGCTGTGAAGAAGGTTGGGTTTTGGGACATGACGCGACTGGTTATGCCACTGTATCTACAAATGGTCATTATTGGGATTCTCACTGGAGTTCAATGGGGACTTATGACGTTTACAAGTTGTCTGTTGGGCTGTAAGTTTTCACATACGTCAGTTTTTTTTTTTTTTTTTTTTTTTTTTTTTTAGTTACAGCTAAAGCTTTACCAATTACATGTCATGTGCAGGCCGGCCTCAGGTGGTGGCGTACCTGCTTAACAGGAATGGTAGTTGTGTGGGTTACTTATTAATCCCCGACATGATCACCCAAAAGTATGAGACAAGGTGGCATGCGTGAGGTATGGCCAAAGTAGAGATCAGTATGACATTTGGCTTAGAAAATGGTAGAAGTGGTATTGCAGCTACTGATTTAACTAGTTGGTCTGCAGGCTAACAGTGAACCCAGAGGCCCTTTTCACCCAATTGTAACTGTCAAACCGTTTAATATTAGGAACTAATGTGGTTGTGACTTGAAAGTTTTTCCTTATCATCTTCTATCATTCATTTAGTATAACTCTTTTGTCTATTACTATAAGTACTGATAATATCAAATTGATAAATTTATTATTATCAGCTGTCTTATTAGAGTAGTATACAATTTAAACCATAACTAAAGAAATACGTAGTATGTTATAACTGGCTATAAATTTATTTTATTGTTATAATATAAAACGGTTGAATATGATTGTTATCTCAATGTTCCGAGGTATATTTATTTGACCGAGTTCATATTCAATACTTACATCGCACTTTCATACATGTCTAGATTTCTCGTTCATTAAGCACTAGAACAATCGGGCGTGAGTCCTCAATACCAACTGATGGATAATGGATACATCGTTAACAGCTAAAAGATTATCATCAGATGGTTTAACCATAACACAAGTCTCAAGAATCATGTAAATCTGTGCTCCCGTAATTTATAATGACTAACCCTACTTTATCAAATTAACCATCTTCAATCCTTACCATTTTATTAACCAACAAAAGACAATGTAAAGATACAAGTAGTGATTTAATCAGCTGGGCAATATTGCATACAAAAGCATACCATGGTCATAATACTTGTACATAAACTGAGACCATGACTCAAGGAGTTCTTGTAGGATGGATATTCAAAAGAAACTACATAGCAACACCTACTACTGAGTTTAATTTTTCCCTCAGGTGCTTATTGTACGTCTACTGTTACAACATCATCAGCCCACACCAACTATATCTTGTACAAATCATCAATAGACAGATTATCAATAGCAAAGTTAGGCTGAGCTGTCGGGTAACTTGACATGAATCCACCCAAGAAATCGAGTGGTGTCATAGTGTCATTGGAATAGCTCGTATCATATACAAAAGTCATATCCATCTGATCTTCAACGGGTGATTCGTTTGTAGGATAGTTAATGGGGTTAAACACCTCAACTTCAAGACCACCCCAAGGCCAGTTCTGATTCATCAAACCACCATTATTAGGCGGTGCCTTGCCAGATTTCACTTGAGTAGCGAGGTTTGTTTTCACTTCTTTGTCTGCAAATTGCTCAACTTCATAAGCTTTTACTGCATGTATCACCTGATTTAAAAGCAATACTATCTTAGTTAACTGACCAAATGAAGTGAAATTAAGGTGAAAACAATTACATATGCTTACATAGTTGAGATTCACTGAATCTCGGTACACCATTATATAGTCACCCAATTGTAGATCATGCTCCTCAGTAAATTCCCCTAAAAGCCATCAAGAATTTGCATAGGATTAGAGCCTTAGAGATGACAAAATGGGCGGGTTAGTTAATGGGTCAAATAAGGTTTTTGGTCAAATGAGTCAGATTTGATTAGATTCATTTTGTCCAAAGATATATTACATAAATAATAATAAGTGTATTAAGTAGAATTACAAAAATTAAATGATTTTAATAATAACAGTAGACATTAAAGCAACTTTTGTATGCATTATATATACATTTTCGGTGACATTCGATCCATTTGACACATTAGAGATTGCAACAACATAGGATATAAAGTTTAGCATTGACCGAGAAGCTAAAAAAAGAGCTAAAATAAAAATTAAGAACATACCAGTGCCCTCAAGGACATACATGCGGCTGTTGTTATTTGGCCAGAACCTGTTGAAGGAAGAGAAGCAAATTTCAAATGCTTTCATATTTAAAGAAAGAAAATTCTGATGGAAAAAATTATAACTTTGTTCAAAAATGATTTAGTCTTGTTATGTTTTGTTCGCTTTTTCAAGTGGTTAAACTAACCTAAATTTGAAACCCCATACGTGCATGCCATCCATGTCATCCATTTCGAGTACGATACCTTCCTTTGCGATCAGAGCAGGGAGGTGTGTCTCAGCTGGTTTCTGAAAGAAATACACGAAAGAAAAACACCAAAAATGAAAAATATTTATACATGTCAACAATTCTTGAAAAGAACATTCAGCTTTTACATGAACACATCAGAGTGAAATATACATAGCGTCCTTCAAACTTTATGACCTAATTTCTAAAGTTTAGGATACAAGATTGCAAAAATTAGGTGTCAAGCAATTGAATATGCTAGTCCTGTCATAGTCAAGGAACAATTTGTGTAAACAATCCCTCTACAAAATACTCTGTATGTCAAGTATACATCTTTATAGAGGAGGCAAAATGAGTAGGTCATAAAGGTAATTTTTGGTATGGGTCGTGTTGCGCTGACAGGAAATAATAATTGAGTTAAATATGGTTACCAACATTATATTATATCATTAATAATCTAATTTGCTGAAAATTTAGGAGGTTCTTATGCATTAAAATACACTTGATTACTGTGAGTTTCGACCCATCTGTCCGGTTTTCCTTTTAGTCAACTTATATAACCGTTTGATCGGTTAGAGATATAACATAAACCAAAACCACCCAGTCTTATATGGATCAAAATTGCCATCATTACATTACATCTTTTCAAGATTTATAAATTATATGCTAACTAACCTTGGGCAACACAATTCTTTTGAGCACACCCACGTCACTCTTTTGAAGCTTCTTGCTGAAGAGAAATGTCAGCCTTCCGTGATCAACAATCTAATAAAAAGAAACAGCTATCAAATGTATTATGTACACATAAAATATATCTGTTCAAACTTGAAAACAAGAACATACTCGATTAAGTGAAAACACACAAAAGAATGACTTCAAACAGATAACCAACATATACAAAGTTCATATCCCATACTGAAATTAACATGTGAAAATGAGACACTTTAGAGTATAAAAGTGGAGAAGTTTTATGTGACATTCAACATAACCTCAATATAGTGACCAACTGAAAAAAATAAGCGGTTAAGTCCTACCCTCTCTGATTGATAAATAGTTTCTTTGTTTCGGTTGATCTCGACTGAAAGCAGGAAGGAAAAAGATATACTGCAACCACTCTAAAAATATGGAAACACTATTTCTTTGAACCTATCTTTACTATTGAATACAGTGGAGGATAATAAAATATGTATCAGTTTCTATACAGATCGATTTTTACACAAACCTCATTCGTGCCCCTAAACAGAACATTATAATTATCTGTGAAAGACCTTTATCCAGATTCAAGATGGAAATGGATGTTTTTAACACTCTTTGGATACTTAAGTTGACTTGAAAAGCCTTTACATACATATATCACTTCCAAAATAAGGTACATTGTTCATTTTGCAAAACTATAGAGTCATGGACTTATAGTATACCTTTCATAAACTCACAGTTTGAATAGCTGAAACCATTATCACTTGTGTGGAATACGCAACAACCTCACCATTTATTACATTACATTGTAGTAGCTAATAGTTTATCTAGTCTATAAAAAGTCAAAACACAATAACATATAATGAATTCTAATAAACAATCCCAAACACCCCCTAAAGTCCTTAATGTGGAATAGTGAAAATAAGCCATCTTAAAAGGGGACTAATATAGTGTTGACCCAAAATAAGAAATGTATATCAGGCATAAAAATTAAACAAATATTTACTCTTAGATACAAACACCAACTACATTATCAGATCCAAATGAGTATAACATACATTTGGTGACAAAGGACCAGGAAACGAAGTAAACTGGCGAAACGACCTCACACCCGAATTCCCACGCCGAAACCTGGGCATCCTTTTTTTCTTAAGAAAATCGAACCTAGCAGCCGCAACCAGATCCCTGTCTACATCAACCCCAACAGTAGAACCAGGAACACTAACAGGCACAGAACCAGAAACACTAACAGGAACAGCAGAAACATTTTTACTTTTAAAACCACTGTCCTCCTGAACCCCAACATTATCATTCCCAAAACCCATTCCCATACCCATACCCATACCCATTCCCAAGCCAATATCAAACCCACCAAATGCCCTCATTCTACACGCCTCGTTTCTCTCCATTTTAATCTTTTTAGTATCAGGGTTTGTTTGTTTTTGCTTTTAGTGTAATGATCACTAATTGGGCATTAATGAAAAAGGGTGGTTTTTGCTAAATTTAGTAGAGTAATGACATTTGTAAAAGGTGTATTCATCTGGGTATGGATTATTTGAAAGCATTAAAGGAATCATTGCTTTGGAGAATGTGAAGGGTGTGACCAATGAGGGTTGTGACGAATGGTGAAAGAAGGTGATGGTAATGGGGTTTAGGTGGGGAATGAAGAGGCTGTACAGGTGGTGTGAAAGTTCTGATTACTAGTAATGGTATTGGGAAAGATATAATAAAAGCTGTTTTTGGTTAATTTTTGGATCATGTTTTAATTAACACCCCCAACCACTACCTGTATGTACTCTCCACTAAATATATTTATATATATATTTATTTTTTGGATTTTTCAGGAAAGAAAGAAAAAAAAGGAAGAGGATGGATGGGGGTTTTGGAATTTGATAAACCCTTGAATTTTACAACTTGGTCCTGTTTTTTGCTTTGACTTTTTCACTTGGTCTCTATAACTTTTTGTGTGCAGGGGAGTTTTGGACGAAACTCATTTTAAGACTGAGCAAATCCATCCGAAAACCGACCTGAACCGAAAAATCGACCGAAATCGGACTGAACAGACATTTTTCGTTTCGGTTTCGGTTTTGTATATTTATTTCGGTTTTTGTCTGTTTCGGTTCGGTTTCGGTTTTTTCGGTTCGAAACCCGAAAAACGACCCGAACCGAGCTATTCGGTTTTGATATCTATTTCTCGGTTTGAGTTTTCTCTTTTTTCGGTTTTTTTATCGGGTCGGGTTTGACCCAATGCTCACCCCTAACTCATTTACACTAGAGTAAGTTTTTGTCACATATGGTATGTAAAAAGTTAGTGGTATTCGACTCCTAACTTTATTATCATTAAGTAGTAGTGTTGCACTTCTTTTTATTGTTGTTTGGTTATGATTAATATATACGAGAAAGGCGACGACCGCCGCGTTGCAGGCGTGCCTGTTTTTCGGCCAAGGTTTTGAACGGCTCAAAAGTATTGAAAATAAACCTCATAGGTGTTTTTGATGTCGCACTAACAATGCATAAACCATTATATGAATTCTATGTTACAAAGCTTATAGTTGCTTGAATTCTGTTTCAATACAATCTTTAACGATCGCTAATCATAACTTTCTTATCCTAATGTTGAACATTAACAACATATATTGACTTAAGTAAAGCAAAGAAAAGGTCACATGTTCGGACTCCTCTTTCTCTTGAACTTGCTCTTCCTTTTTTGACTCGGCTGCTATGTTTCTCTGCAGGTATAACAATACTACCAGCCAAAGCAGCAACCGCAACACTTGAAAATTCCTTACTTACAACAACGATTTCAGTTGCTTGAGTGTAACTGCAGCTCCTCCCATGTACACAACAATATCAGTTTGACTGCAATAGTAAATAAGCTGCTGCAATAAGTCTCTTACGGGTCAATAACCTGCTGCTACACAAAACATCTGTTCCAGTAGTTAATGTTAACGTTTACAGCCAACTTATCATATATTTACATAATAGATGTTTTGTGTAGCAACAGGTTATAAGTTGATTATCTAATATCATATATTTACATAATAGAACCAAAACATCTCTTACGGGTCAATAACCTGGTACTTCCCAGGCCTCATAATTTTATGTGTACTTCATCCTGTAAATGATAAAATACCAACTAATATCATATATTTACATAATAGAACCAAACTGCACTTACAAATATGAGTTGATAAGTTGATTAGTATTTACTAACCCAACAAATTTTGTTTGGCTTGTTATTTGACCTCCATTCTAGTGTATCCTCCAACATCTTCTTGGCTTTCGCAAGATTCCAATTTCGAGCTTCCAAGTACTTCTGCTAAATAGAACTGAATAGCCTCATATGCTCAATCCTACTGTGTCCAATTACTGCTGCCAATAAGTAAATGACACACAAATCACTTAAGCCATATTATGAAATAAACATGTCTTTTTAATACAAACCATGTCAACCAAGATTTTTTTTAAAAAAAAAGTATTATCATTCATAATTATCATTTCACCATGGTAGCTTAAACTTACAGCTAATGTATGATGGGTCAGCAAAACAGCGTACAAATTGGAGTGCAAGCAACAATCTCGGTACATCATCTAGGTCATCTTACATTTTTTTTGGGTTTGAAACATTAGAGTATTCATGTTAGCCAAACTATTATATGGATAATCAGTTTTACAAAGCCAACTAATTGTGTGAATTGCATTTATGGTAATAATGGTGTTTAACATTTAAAAGTCAACTATATAATGAGCACATACCTATTATAAAAAGACTGCCACAAAGATCAAGAGCACATAGATTAGGACACTCGTAAGCTAAACTCGTAATGACAACATCACCAACTCTCGTGCAACAACGAAGATTTACCAACTAAACTTGATTACAACTGTATTCAACAGCCTACAAACGCAACAAAAAGGCAGATAACTTAACCTATACATTTTAAGACAAAAGTATCCAATTGAGACAAAATTATTTCAAATAATACCTTGATGTGCCACATATCAGAAACATTTATTTAGTACCACTGTGTCTTAATCTATTTCGCGTTGCCTTCATCTTCTGTCTGGGATCAGTCCCGTCAGCATTAACGTCACCCTCCTCAGCTCTTTAACTCATCAATGTATCACGATCATCAACTCTCTAAATCAATTACAGTAGTCGGAACCTGAGAAATGCAAATATACACATTTTAATGAATTGATATGGGTTCAGGTTATTCAAATAACTTAAAAGGAAAAGTTGATCATTGGATATATCATGGTACAAATCAGAAACAATAGTACTACATTTTGGCCATTTGGAGCTTCAACTAAATACCTTATATATGAATGAATTTATACATACATGGTCCATATTTCCAAATGAGCCGTTTAACAGTAGTTGGTTCTACTTGGTGCCTTTGGTTTGATCACAACTGGCTCCCACTGTTTGATAGCGTTCCCGGAAGCTTCCTCTTCTGGTAAGGTTAACCTGCGATGTGGACATTGGCAGCGTGGTCAGTGTGAGAATCGAACATGAGTAAAGCATCGGTAACGCGATGTTGTTGACAAAAGCTGCTGCCACAGCAGTTGTACCTAAAAAGTTACTGGGTATCAAAAGCTGCTGCCACTGCAGTTGCACCCAAAAAGTTCCAGCCCAACGTATTTATGCTGTCGCTATTAATGCGTTTATCAGACACTTTAACAATACTAAATAATAAGAAAAATAAACATCTTTTTAGGACCGAAAATGAGCAAGCAAATCTAAAATTAAGAACTAAAAAGGGCCCTTGGAACACATGCGTTGTACCTTTAAGTGCTATGAGAGACGGAGGCAACTGTTGTGGGTTCGGATCTTCTAGCTGCTACACCACTTGGCTATATTCAATTGTCATCCCATCAACCTGAGGGCAGAGCACGTTACTTTTGTCATCCCATCAACCTACATTTTGGCCATTTGGAGCTTCAACTAAATACCTTATACATGAATGAATTTATACATACATGGTCCATATTTCCAAATGACCCGTTTAACAGTAGTTGGTTCCACTTGGTGCCTTTGGTTTGATCACAACTGGCTCCCACTGTTTGATAGCGTTCCCGGAAGCTTCCTCTTCTGGTAAGGTTAACCTGCGATGTGGACATTGGCAGCGTGGTCAGTGTGAGAATCGAACATGACTAAAGCATCGGTAACGCGATGTTGTTGACAAAAGCTGCTGCCACAGCAGTTGCACCCAAAAAGTTACTGGGTATCAAAAGCTGCTGCCACAGCAGTTGCACCCAAAAAGTTCCAGCCCAACGTATTTATGCTGTCGCTATTAATGCGTTTATCAGACACTTTAACAATACTAAATAATAAGAAAAATAAACATCTTTTTAGGACCGAAAATGAGCAGGCAAATCTAAAATTAAGAACCAAAAAGGGCCCTTGGAACACATGATTGTACCTTTAAGTGCTATGAGAGACGGAGGCAACTGTTGTGGGTTCGGATCTTCTAGCTGCTACACCACTTGGCTACATTCAATTGTCATCGCATCAACCTCAGGGCAGAGCACGTTACTTTTATCAATCCAATTCCATCGTCAATAATTGCTTGAAAACAATAGTTGTGTATCAAGTGAATATTATGTATTAAAGTATTGTAGTCACACTTTGGGGTCAATGATTTTATATTTAGTGTATGATTGCAGCTATACCTGTAAATTGGAGCGGCCTGAGGTCCATGGTCTAAGCATCTTGCCGTCGGTATTTCTTCGATGAGTTTTTGGGTGCACTCAGAACATCTTTTGTAATACCATGGGCGGGATCGATCAATTGAAGTGATGGTGGCTTCATTTGTGAATCTGACATTGTAGTTGCATATTTTTGTTGTTTTTAATTCATTTTGGAATGTAAAAATATAGGAATGTAAATGGTCTGTGCTTACCTTGTACGGGTGAGAATTGATCTGTTTCAAGGTTTCTAACGAGACTCGGTTTCTGTTTCTTTCTTGGTCTTCATTCCCGCCGATCGTACAGGTTTTATTCGTTGTATGGTTCCATATTTAATCTGCAAAAACATGCGTTAGCCATTTTTCATATATGGTGGGCACAATGTTGACATACAGACGCTGGTTACCTGTGAATATGGCATTACTTTTATCAGGCCTAGGACGAAGCCTGTTGTAAATGTTTGTTTGGTATCTGTAACAACATCTTGCAAATAATTAATATAATCCAATCCATCTCTTATATCTTAAAAACTCACCCGAGGACCATTATACTCCTCAACCACATCTCACAAACATCGTACATCTTCACTGACCTAAACAGAAACACCCCAAAAGCATCACCAAACAATCCAAACACTAAACATAGACATTTAAAATTCATCAAAAGTTTAAACCTCACAAAAAAATTTATACATGGTCTAACTATAAAGCACATCTAAACAACAAAGCACTAAGATAGTGCAAATCATATTAACTGCAAGCGGCTATTGTGATTTTATATTCTAGCAATATGCAAACAATAATGATCAAAATAAAAGTTAGCACAAACCGAATTCTCTCAAGCATTTCATCGAACACTTGGCGGGAGACAAATGTAACATGAAGAAACCCACTTCCCAATTCACCTTCAAGCTCAAACACTTAATCCTATATTTTTTTTTTATAAATCTGCCTGGAACAATTTTGGTGCCTACTATTATTGGTCTGGTTAAACTGGTATATTTTGATAGAAAAGGGCAGGGTATAGAAAGTTCGATTAGTACTACCAATCACAACACACGTGCAAATTAAGGTGGGAATCGTACCTGCGTTGAAACACCACACACAAAACATGCAGGTTTAGGTAGAAGCCATACCTAAAGACCAAGATAAGGCACTGGATCATCGACACGTCGATTATGAATTTTATACATTATACGTTCTTTGTATACTAATCAGATACGGAAGCTATAGAATCTAAAGTGGGCCAAAAATGGCCAACGATTTGGGGTAAACCGGCAGAGGAAAATGGGCTAACGTTTGGCCGGATTTTTTTGGCGGGAAAAAATGGTGCAAAACGGCACCGTTTCTGTTGTGGTTTATACATTATACGTTCTTTGGTACTAATCAGATACGGAAGCTATAGAATCTAAAGTGGGCCAAAAATGGCCAACGATTTGGGGTAAACCGGCAGAGGAAAATGGGCTAACGTTTGGCCGGATTTTTTTGGCGGGAAAAAATGGTGCAAAACGGCACCGTTTCTGTTGTGGTTTAATATATATGATAATTTGGCATCTAGCATGGATGTTTTAAGAAGGTTTTGTTAGATTGATGTAATGGTGGTGGTGCATCACCGGTGGTGGTACCATCATGCGACTCATTACCTCCCTTTGACCGTGCACGGTCATCTTATTTTTGTCATGGTTTGGTGGCCTCCACTAACTATACGAAATGCACACAAAAAAACTTACCAAATGGCTACTTTGTGAAAATATATAAAAATAAATTATCTTAAATTTTATCATTTATTTACCAGTAAATACTTCATACCCCATCATTTTTATTCACAACTTCTCGTTTTATCTTTATACTTTATATTCTCATTATATCTTTTTACAAAATGTCTCAAAAGACTCAAAAAGCTAAAATCCCAAAACAACGTCGACAACCAAACGTTCAAACACCCAATTTTAAATATTTGTCTCAGCCACTCACCACCGGTAAATTTCCGAGCCCCAACATTTGTTTACAAAACACAACAACAATACCAACAGCCGCAATACCACAACCTACCATTCGTACCTTTACAAACAACAACAAACTATCCATCAACCATAAATGTACCAACCACAACAAACTTTGTATCAACCACAAATGTGGTTTCAATCTCATTCAAAACATCGGATTCCACCTCGTTCAACACATCAGATTCAACATCGTTCAACACATCGGAGTCAGTAGAAGCTAGTTTTAATCTCAACAATCCAACGAACGAAGAAGATGAGGAAGAGGAATAGGAGGTTCAGAAGTTTGACCAATGGCAGGGACAAAGCGAAGAATAAAGTGTCATCATCATCCATTCCCTCGGCATTATCAGCAGTGGGTAATGATGAACCATTGGTGAAGTTATTGGTGAACGCATTTACATGTCAACAATCGTTGTTTTAGTCAATGGAGAAATCAAACTGTAATGTCTTTTTGGAGATAAAGAGGCATGAAATGAAAATGAAACAGAAGAAGTTCGAACTACAGGAACAAATGTTCAACTTCCAACAACAAAAACAACGACAAGAAGAAGATGAATTGTTCTATATGAGTTCTGTTGATCACTTGAGTGGAATCCACCTCGAAAAAATGTTGTATATGAAGAAAACCATCAAGGGGAAACATTATTTAGATTATTAGTTTTATGATTTTAATTTTGTAAGTTTATGTTTTTAATTATTAATGTAATGTTTTTTAATTATTAGTGAAAATTTAATCTAGTTTATACTTGAATTTGTTAAAAAAAAAAATAAGTTTGGTGGTGACCATTACACCTGTTTGATGATAGGTTTGGTGGTATGCTAAATATTAATGTGACGCTAACGTGAATGTGATTAGTTTTATGACCATTACACCTATTCTTATATGTTTTCGCATGCTATAAATACTGTTGTCATTTTACTTTAAGTACATGTATACAAAAACAAATAACTCGATGCACACCGTTTCATCCCCTCCCATTCTTGTTTCTCTCTTAATGATGTTAGTTTTAATGGACAAATATTGTAGTAACCTGTAATTTCCCATGTCAATTATTAACAATAAACGCGAATAAACTCAATGAGTGAGTTAATTAAACCCATTTTTACGGGCTAATTTTTTTTTTATTTCATCTACAAATGTACACGAAGCAACTAACAAAGTGACGTGACTTACATTTATTTACAAACGACTCATCGATATGCCAACACTATATTTATTCTTGGGCTAAGCAAACCCGACGAATCAATTGGGCTTTAACTCAAACGAACACACTTTATATTAGGCTCGATCTAACCCAACACACCCTTAATATATTTATGGGTTTTCACAAATTATTCAACTAAACAAACTCACCTCAACTTGGGCTTTATCCATAATAATTCTCTAGCCCAACATGTGTTATAATTATTTTGTGTAGCCTCCTAATAAACAACCCCACACGCGTACCGACACACAATTAGTTATGGCAATAATTAAATAAACTCATGTCGAGTTCATATAAATTTTTCTATATCACTTTTATAAAAACACTCCTAAAAATGTATTTTATACATTTTAC